>CM032336.1:43262254-43282254 GCA_019022515.1 Quercus aquifolioides | reverse complement strand
TCTCGGTCCCTTCTACGGTGCCTGTTCTTTGCGTCCAACTCCAGATCTCTCACCAGCCTGCGCAACCGTTCAAGCTTTTCATCCCTTTCGTCAAATTGCCTGTGCCTTAAAGCATTGGATGCCGTTCATTGTGTTTAGTACGACCCCTCTCCAAGGCCAGACCGTTCTTCCTTTCATTCCTGATCCCTATCTTCGCACCTCTTTTGCCTCCGTTCTCGCCAGGAGGATCCCTGAAAAGATCCCACTGAACCACTTTTAGCGTCACTACCAGAACGTCTCCCAGACATTTTCCCGCGCGTGAGTCTTGGCTGAACCACTGCCTTGTAGGAGATTCCCACAGACGGCGCCAATTGTGCACATCTAAATGAGGCTGTTTGGGCCTGACCTCACCTAGCTCACAACTTGCTTGTAAAGTGGGACTTGGATTTTCTACTTTGGGTGGTTCACGGCCCAAAGACTCAATGTATCTTCCTTTCCTTCGCTCTCTGAATCACTCTATTCTCTCTACTCTCTGTTTTTTTTTTTTAGAACCTTTGAACAACCTGTTTCTTCCTCCTACCCCTCATATTTATAGCTCTAGATTAGTGGAGATGCTATGATTACCTCCCTGGTTAGTGCGATGGGAGGTCCAATATTATCAGCTATAAGTGGATGGTTAGGTGGGAGTGGCCTTGGAACTTGATTCCTACTCCAGAAGGCATGCCCAGCAGTGGTGCTTCTGGGCATTGCCGGGTATGCTAAAGATGATATGTTCGGACGTCATTCTTCCTTTACTTGTTCGGTAACAGTTCCCCGAGCAAGGATCAAGTGACGACACCTGGACCTGTGGTCCGTGTGGGCTTAGACTAGGATCTTGGGTAGAAAAGAGTGGGGTCATGGGCTGCACTGTTGCGTCGGGACTTTGGGCCCAAATGGGCTTGGGCTTCACGGGACCGTACAGATAACATCCCAAAGATTTGGTAAATGGTAAGTAAAGCAAATCTTATATATATATATATATATATATATATACTTTCTTTCTTTTTTAATTCGATGATTTGAAACTTGGGAGATAAGATATTTGAACTTTGAATGTTTTCATTGAAAACATCATTTATGTGCCTACCAATTAAACTACAAGGTTTTTAGTCTACATTCTAAATGTCTCCATTTAGGTTGCTCATGACTTTTGAGTTGAGTTGTGGTATGTCTTTATGTTAAAATCTCTTTCCCTCTCCCTTGTGTTTGTTTCTCAAAAAAAAAAGATTGTCCCGTATTTGAATCCAAATTAATACAATATAGCAGGACAAAATGGGCTTTTACCCTTTTCGGGCAAATTATATAGCATTATACCCTCCTTCCCAAATTAATTAGGGAAATGTCTCTATTTTAAAACTCGATTTTTGATAAATCGAGTTAAAAAAAAAAAAAAATTTCTTAGGCTCTATAGTAACGTTTTAAGGACCTATAGTGACGTTTTTTAACTCGACTTCAATGAAATCAAGTTATAGGTAAAAAAAACGCCATTATAGGTCGATTTCATTGCCTATAACTTGATTTTATTGAAGTCGAGTTAAAAAACGTCACTATAAGTCCTTAAAACGTCACTATAAGATCCTTAAAAATGCCACTATAGGGCATAATTCGATTTATCAAAAATTGAGTTTTAAAATAGGGGTATTTTCCTAATTAGTTTGAGAAGGAAGACATAATGCTATATAATTTACCCGAAAAGGGCAAAGGGCAAAGGGCAATTTTGTCCCAATATAGCTAATACAATTCACAATAAAAAGAAAACTTAATTACATTAAAATTTTGAGGATCTAATATGCTATATGAAACACATTTATGGTAAGTTTTCCGTTATTCATATACAATGTTTTTTATTTGGTTACGAATAATGTATTAATGCAAATATAAGGGGGTGTTGCATTGCCATGATAAGTTGGCTAACCACGATCCAAGCATGATGATACGCCGTTGATGAAATTGTGTTGACGTCGCTAAACAATCAGGATGATGTGGCACATGAGGTGGCCGAACCTATCATGAGCAATTGATTTAGTGAGTTCCACCAGCAAGCCTTCTTTAACATGTGACCAAATGTTTTAGGCCTATGCTTCAACGTTAAACTTTTCTGTTGAAAATATTAGAAAGTTTCAGGTAAGGTAGAAGGCTTTTGGCATATAAGGTATAAGCTATTATTAAAGAGACAAAAAAGTAGCATTACAAACCAACCTCTCCCCCTCCAAAAATAAAAAAAACCTACAAGTTAGATATTAGGATGAGGGTATTTTCACCTCGAGTGTAAAATTCTCCAAATAATATCTTTTACTCTTCACTATTCTTTAAAAAACTGTATATTTTCTTTTTTTAAGGTTTAACTCTAGTTTAATACAACAATAAAAATAAATAAATCAATAAATAACTTATCCAAAATGAAAACTAATGCTCTGTTTGTAAAATTTGACCAAACTTTAAAATATTTTATATTGACTGAAAAATCTTTGTAAAAATTTGTCAAATGTTTTACTAGAAAAAGTAGGTAAAACATTTTACAAAGCATAAAGCCACACTCTCACTACAAAAAAAAGGGCTATAGCCGCGTTTAAAAAACGCGGCTATAGATACAAAAAACGCAGCTATAGCCTAGAGCCGCGTTTTTTATAGCCGCGTTTCCAAACACGGCGTAAACACCGCAGCAACAGACAAAAACGCGGCTATAGTCAGACCTATAGCCGCGTTTTTAACCGTGGCTATAGGATTCTGGCCTATAGCCGCGTTTTTTAGGTCAGCTTCGAGCTGCGTTTATAACCGCGGCCAAGGGTTCGGACCTATAGCCGCGCTTTAAAAACGCGGCTATAGGTTTTTTTAAAAACAAAAAAAAAAAATATTTTTTGGTTTTTTTTTTTTTTTTCTCCAGAAAACAAAAAAACAATTTTTGGGTTTTGTTTTTTTTTTTTCTTCCAGAAAATTCAAAATTTGAAATTCAAATAAAAAAATTCAAAATTAAACGCAAATCCAAAAAATTCAAAATCAAACACAAACTCAAAAAATTCAAAATCAAACACAACATTCTCACAATACAAAAACACCCAGAAAATTCAAAATCAAACACAAACCCAGAAAATTAAAAATCAAACACAACATACTCACAATACAAACACACCCAAAAAATTAAAAATCATACACAATGTGCTCCAAAATATAAGAACACAAACTCATTTAAACATAATCACAATATTAGCAACACAGTAGCACAAATTCAAGCACAGATCCAAATCATTCAAAATCAAATATTGCTAGAATATCCACTTCATTCAAAATTTTCAGTAGATCTAATGACAAATCAATGTGCTTGAGATGAAGAAAAAAAGAAAGAAACAAAAAAAAAAAAAAGCAGCAGCTCCAAAGAAACAAAGAACAAAAAACAAAAAACAAAAAAAGAGTTACCCAGATAAGAAGAAGGAAGAAAAAAAAAAAAAAAAGAGTTACCCAGATGTGAAGAACGAAGAAAGAAAAAGGAAAAAAAAGAAGAAGAAGAAGAGTCACCCAGATGTGAAGAACGAAGAAAGAAAAAGGAAAAAAAAAAAAAAAAAAAAGAGTCACCTAGATGTGAGGAAGGAAGAAAAAAAAAAAAAAAAAAAAAAGGAAAGAGAGAAGACTTACGGTGGGAGTGAAGAATGAAGAAAGAAAAAAGAAAGAAGAAGAAGAAATAAAAGAAAAGAAGAAAGTGGGGTAGGTGGGGATGTAGGTGGGAAAGGGGGGCACGTGGGAAGCTGAAGAAACAAATTTTTTTTTTTTTTTGGTGTTACATATAGCGGCGATTTTAAAAACGCGGCTATAAAACGCCGCTATAAGTCCCCTTAATTACATAGTTATACAACTGGAGCTATAGCTGCGTTTTTTAAAAACGCCGCTATAGCTAACTTGTAGCTGTGTTTATAAACGCGACTAAAGATCAGCTGTAGCCGCCTTTCCCAAAAACGCGGCTGTAGGTCACCATTAAAAAATATTTATTCGACTGGGCTACTTTTAAAAAATTATTCTGCTGGACATATAGCCGCTTTTTTTAAAAACGCGGCTATAGGTCGCCCTTAAAAAATTTTATTCTGCTGGACCTTCTTTAAAAAATTATTCGGCTGGACATAAAGCCGCGTTTTTTGAAAACGCGGCTATAGCTTACCTGTAGCTGCGTTTAAAAACGTAGCTAAAGGTCAGCTATAGCCGCGTTTTTTAGAAAACGCAGCTATAGGTCCCTGTTAAAAAGAATTATTCAGCTGGACCTATAGTCGCGTTTGAAAAACGCGGCTATAGGTTGTCTATAGCCGCGTTTTTTAAAAACGTAGCTCAAAGTCTAGCCTGGAGCCGCGTTTTACAAAAATGCGACTTAAAACCTCATTTTTTGTAGTGTCTCCTTCCCTTCCTTCTCTGATGGTGATTGGGATGCATCAATCTGATTGTTGGGAGGCGTCAATTTTAGGCCAATATGGCAGTTTGTGGTTGGACTTGGTGGTTTGTGTTTGAAATATTGTAGGTAACATAAAACACTTGAAAATTGTTGAATAAGTTGATAGCATTTTATATTTGAAAACGTTTTACAACGAAGCAAACAAAACGTAAAATTGTATTAAGAAGTTGCAAGAAATTCTTGACCTATTGATTTTTGCGGAAGACATTTGTTATTTTAGAGCATTAGCATCCAAGATCACAGAAAATGTTCTATTTTACCATCTAAAAAACTACTTTGTCTATTATACCATCTCGCTTTACAATACACCCAACATCCCAGATTTTATTTTTTACATACAACATATTAAAATAATATAACCTACATAGTAAAATAATATAAAAATATATACATACATACATATATATATATATATATATATATCTCACTTCTCTCTCTTCCTTTTACTCTCTGTCTCTATCTCTTAACCATCCACCACCATTGCTTAGCAACCCAAACGCACCATCGCCCACCACCACAGCCTTGGATTCAAACCCAAACAAAACACAATATCCAAACCAAAACTCAAACCCAAACTACCATATATTTCTCTCTTCTACACCACCACCACCATAGCTACCATCACACCACATACCCACCAAAACCCATAACCCACACTAGACACCAGACACCAAACCCACAACGACCACGCCACCACCACGCCACTATCACCAGACCACCCCGCAACCCAGCAACAACCCATACCACAAAACTCATAACCCACAACTCCCATGCCATCACGACCCACAACTATGCCACCACTGCACCACCCCAAAACCTAGTAGCAACCCACAACCTACGTGACCCATAGCCCACATCTGCTGCAACCACCTAACCCACACCGCCGCAACCACCTACCCACGCCGCCACAATCACTTGACCTATGCCTTCACCACGCTACCACCACACAATCTGAGAGAGAGAGAGAGAGATGAAAAAGTGACAGAAAAAGAGAGTAAAAAACTAATAAAATAAGTTTACAACCATGCGACAGTAAAAGCCTATAAATTAGAGTTCACTATAGCTGAATTATAAATTATCTTAAGAACAGTCCTTCGAATAATACTCACTTTTTGTGGTTTGATGGTATAAAATAACAATTTGAGAGTTTTAAAACTTCCAATGCTAAGAGCATCTCCAACAGAGTATGCATAGCTAAAATATAGAGAATATATGCTACTGTTCATGCTCTATATGCTAATGTTCATGCTCCAGCAGCTTCTCTATATTCGGAAATTTTTTTTGCTAATGTTCAAATCATTTTTTTTCTATTATAATAATTTGGTGTTGAATGAAAAAATGTTGGAAGATGTGTAGTTGTTAAAAAAAGAATAAATAATGAATGAAGAAATAATATTTAAATGAGATAGAGAATGTAATAAAGAATCTGTTGGAAAGTGTATTTGAAAAAGTGGGTAGATAAATATAAAAGTCACTATTCATTCTCCAAACAGTGCAAAAATTTAATGAATCTATTAGAGATGCTCTAATACTCTTTGTGGGGCCTGTTATCTAAAAAGATACAGGAATCACAAGAAATGGGCTTGGGGCCCAGCGGCCCAGTCCGAGGACACTCACGTGTCCGAGGATAGGTTAAAAGAATTATTGTGGAATACGAAAAAGGGATGAAAGTCATGTATAGTGGCACAGGACACGTCCGAGGATGAAATTCACCTCGGATACTACAATCCGAGGTGGATGTAACTATCACTTTATCCAGGGTACTCCGCAAAGTTGTATTAGAACTGGAAAGTGGATATAGACCTAAGGAGGAATCGGGAAAGATAACAAATATCTTCCAAGGCTACTACCTCCACATTAAATGCTTTCCAGCTAACTCCCTAGCCGCATTAATGTGGAGGTGATACCTGAACAGTAACCAAGCAGCTTTATGGCCACTGAGCAAAGGTTCCGGTAGGTGCTGGATGGGACAGAAAGGAGTTCCTAGGATAGGAACTACACGTGTACGATGGAAATGGGGTAAGGAACGTAGTATATAACATGAAAGCAGGTAACATTAGAGGAGCCTTTTGAAAAACAGGAGAGAAGAACAAGAGAACTCATAAAGAGGCTCACTGAAACCTAGCCGAGGATAGTCTTAATCATACAAACAGCTTGAAGTGTCTTTTATTGCACTATAATTATAACATTTCCTATCAAGTAGAACTAGTTCTTGTACCCACACTCTAAAAATTTATTGTTTGGGCTTGCTGGGCTGAAAACCCATTCATATTCTGGGTCTAATCCAATTTGAGTCCCTACAATTGGCGCCGTCTGTGGGAAGAACTTGATCTATTCACAAGGAAAGGCAAGTGCAGTGTTCGCGATGGAAGGGGGAGCACCGCAGCAACCATTGATGGGCCCGCAGCAGGTGGATGCTAATCAGCACCAAGTAGAGGCTAGGGGCTTCCAGCACAGTAATCCGTTGGTAGTCCACGGACATAGGGGGGATCGTAAGGGAAGTACACGAACAACCCACACAGATAGAAGTCATTCTCGGGGGAAAGGCCATGTTTCCCACGTAAAGAACGAGGGGAACATGCCGCGTGAGATTAACAAGTTGAAGAGGGAATTGCGACATGAGCGACGAAGGCGTAGGGCTCATAACTCTGGGCACTCCTCTGAGGAGTCAGATGACACCAGTTATAGACAGAGGTCGAGAACTCCACCCAGTGAATCTTTTTCGCATGAAGAGGAGTACCACCATGAGCGAAGGTATAAGAGTCCGCCTCGCCAGGGTCGGGGGAATGACGCCTTGAACAAAGCACTGAGTCAGGTCTCTAAGTCACCCTTTACGCGACGTATTGAGGACGCTAATCTTCCTCGGCGGTTCCATCAGCCCGTGTTCACCATTTATAATGGTCGAACAGACCCAGTAGAACATGTTAGCCACTACAGTCAGAGAATGGTCATTCATGCTAGGGATGAGGCCTTAATGTGTAAGGTTTTCCCATCTAGCCTGGGCCCAGTGGCGATGAGATGGTTCAACGGCCTAAGAGCTAATACTATTGACTCTTTTGAGAAACTCACCCAGGCTTTTGGTGCCCGTTTTATCACATGTAGGAGGGTTGTTCAACCCTTGGGATCGTTGCTATCCATGTCTATGCGGGAGGGGGAAACCCTGAAGGCCTACTCGGACAGATATTGGGAAATGTTCAACGAAGTAGACGGAGCTCAGGACAATGTGGCCATTAATACCTTTAAGGAAGGCCTTCCAACCGAGCATGGCCTGAGGAAGTCTCTGACTGGTAAACCTATTACCAGCGTGCGCCAGCTTATGGATCGGATAGACAAGTATAGAAGAGTAGAGGAGGATCAGATACAGGGTAGAGGAAAGTCTAAGGCAGTCCCTCAGGAGAGGAGGGATTTCAGGTCGGACCGGTACAATAACAACCGACCTCGGAGGGACTTTGGGGGGCAATCAGGATCTGCCAACTCCCAGGCGGTTAGTGCCGTGTTCCGAGAACCAGTGCAACGGGTTCTGGAGAAGATAAAGGACGAGCCATTCTTTAGATGGCCCAACAGGATGGCAGGGGATCCTGCGAAGCGTAATCGAAACCTTTACTGCCAGTACCACCAGGATCATGGACATACTATTGAAGATTGTAAAAACTTGTGGGACCACTTGGAACAGCTGGTCCAGGAAAGGAAGTTGACCCAGCTTCTACATCATTCCAGTGGCCGAGGAGGCCAGGCAAGCTCAGCATTTCGGGGGAATGCTTCTTCAGGACCGCCTTTAGGCACGATAAATGTTATATTTGCTGCCCCAGGGAGAACTGGGTCTTGCCCTTCCAGGTAATGGCTGTGTCGCAGTGCTTGGATGAGGGCTCCAGTTCAAGGCCAAAGAGGGTCAGATTGGGCACTTCATTGGTGTTAGGCTTTTCAGAGGAAGATAAAAGAGGAACCATACAACCGCATGATGATGTTTTGGTGGTTACGATTAGGATTGGAGGGTATGACGTGAGAAGGGTGATGGTTGACGAGGGGAGTGCAGCCGAGGTAATGTATCCTGATTTATTTAGGGGGCTGAATTTGAAACCTGAGGATTTGATAACCTATAGTTCCCCGCTGGTGGGCTTCGAGGGCAGATCGGTCGTTCCGGTGGGGATGATTAGATTACCTGTGCAGACTGGTTCAAATGTGGTGGAGGTGGATTTTATTGTGGTGGATGCTTTTTCTCCGTATACAGCTATTTTGGGTAGACCCTGGTTGCATGCCTTGGGGGCCGTTTCTTCCACTCTTCATCAGAAGGTGAAATATCCCTCAGGAGGCGAGGTCTCAGAAATTTTGGGAAATCAGGCCATGGCTAGGCAGTGCTTGATAATGGCCATTCAACATCGGCCAAAGACAAGTACTTCGGCCGCAGCCGATGATGATTTATAGCAATCAAAGAATCAGGGAGCCCATTTTAGCGCTTCCGCCGAGGAAATGAAGTGTGAGAATTTGGAGAGGGTGAGTGTTGGTGATGATCCAGAAAAGTACTTTCAAGTTGGGGCACAGTTACCTTTGTTAGAGAATGAGCAGTTGGTTGAGATTCTCAGGAAGAGCGTTGATGTGTTTGCATGGAGTGCTTATGAAGCCCTAGGGGTGGATCCAGAGTTCATTTGTCATCATTTGAATGTCAATCCCTCTATTATTCCAAAGAAATTGCCACATTGGCGTCCGTCTAGGGCACATGCAGAGGCTATCAAAGACGAGGTGACCAAGCTCAAGCAGGCAGAGGCTATCAAGGAGGTGTTTTACCCTCAATGGTTGGCCAATACGGTCGTAGTGAAGAAGAAAAATGAAAAATGACGTGTATGTGTTGATTATACGGATCTTAACAAAGCGTGCCCAAAGGACCCTTTTCCTATGCCTCGTATAGATCAGTTGGTGGATGCAACCGTGGGCCATCCTCGGATGAGTTTCCTGAATGCCTTTCAGGGCTATCATCAGATCCCACTGGCATTGGACGATCAGGAGAAGACCGCTTTTCTCACTCCTACTGGAAATTATCACTATAAGGTAATGCCCTTTGGTTTGAAGAATGCAGGGTCTACTTACTAGAGAATGATGACGAAGATGTTTAAGCCACAATTGGGCAGAAACATTGAGGTTTATATTGATGATATGGTTGTGAAGAGCAAGGTAGTGGCCGAGCATGTGACAGACCTTACCAATACTTTTGAGATTTTAAGGAGGCATAAATTGCTGCTGAACGCATCCAAGTGCTCATTTGGGGTAAGTTCAGGGAAGTTCTTGGGCTACATGGTGACTCATCGGGGAATTGAGGTGAACCTTGATCAAATTAGAGCCATAACTAGCTTGCAACCACCTCGGAATCCCAAGGAGGTCCAGAGGTTGACCAGGATGACCGCCGCATTGACCAAATTCATATCCAGGTCGACGGATAGGTGCAGGCCTTTTTTCTGCTGCTCCACAAGTGGAAGGGATTTGAATGGACTGAGGAGTGCGACCTAGCATTTCAGCAACTGAAGGAGTATTTGTCTCGGCCACCCATCATGTCTAGCCTTGAGGTAGATGAGGTTCTTTTTTCCTACCTAGCGATCACCACTTATGCGATCAGTTTTGTTCTGATACGAGTAGACAATGGAGTACAGCAGCCAGTCTACTACATGAGTAAGTCGCTTCATGAGGCCGAAATACGTTACCTGCCCTTGGAAAAGGCTATTTTGGCAATGGTGCACGCTACAAGGAAACTTTCCCATTATTTTCAGGCGCATACTGTGGTCGTCCTAACTCAGTATCCGATCAAAGCAGCACTTCGAAGTGCAAACTATACTGGCAGGGTTGCCAAGTGGGGCACGATCCTAGGGGTTTTTAATGTTAAGTATATGCCTCGTACCTCCGTGAAGGGTCAAGTGCTTGCCGATCTGGTGGCCGAATTTGCTGAAGGTTCTGAAGAAATAGAGGCAAGCCCAAGTGGCACGGATGAAAAATCAGTTGGCCTTATCTCCGTGCAACCTATTTCATCCTGGAAGGTGTATGTGGACGGGGCAGCAAATCAGCGGGGGTCAGGAGTGGGACTTGTACTAATATCTCCTGAGAATGTCATCATTGAGAATTCTCTAAAGCTGGGATTCTCAGCTACTAATAACGAGGCGGAGTACGAAGCTTTGTTAATGGGGATGGTAATGGTCAGGAAGCTAGGTGGAAAAATAGTGGAAGTCTTCTCGGACTCGGGGCTGGTCGTGGGCCAGGTCAAAGGGGAATTGGAAGCTCGAGACATAAGAATGCAGGAATACTTGAGCCAGGTTAGGCGTATGCAAGTTAATTTTGAATTTTTTGAGATAACCCATGTTCCTAGGAGTGGAAATGCCCATGCGGACTCTTTAGCCACCCTTGCCACATCCTCGGCGCAAAACCTACCTCGAATGATAATGGTTGAGGATTTGAGCACACCTACACCAGTAATGACGGACACGCTTCAGGTCTACCAAATCAGCTCGGCACCTAGCTGGATGGATCCTATAATATTATTCCTTGAGAAGGATATATTGCCCGAAGACAAATCAAAGGCAGAGAAGATACAGAGAAAGGCTCCTCGTTTTTGGCTGTCCGAGGATAAAAAGCTATACAAACGCTCTTACTCTGGGCCATATCTGCTTTGTGTACACCCTGAAGCATCAGAGGATCTTCTAGAAGAGTTACATGAAGGAATTTGTGGTAGTCATACTGGAGGAAGGTCTTTATCCCACCGGGCAATTACCTAGGGGTACTGGTGGCCAGGCATGCAAAAGGAAGCCCAGGAGTACGTGAGGAAATGTGATCAATGCCAAAGGTTTGCGCCGAACATTCATCAGCCAGGAGGAGTCCTCAATCCTCTTTCTAGTCCTTGGCATTTCGCTCAGTGGGGCTTGGACATCGTTGGCCCTTTTCCCTAGGGCAGTAGGAAATAAGAAATACCTGCTAGTTGGCACGGACTATTTCACGAAATGGGTTGAAGCTGAGCCTCTGGCTAATATCGGGGATGTGGATGTCAAAAGATTTATCTTGAGGAATATCATTACTCGATTTGGGGTTCCTCAAGCTCTCATCTCAGACAACGGTCTACAATTTGACAGCAAAGCTTTTAGAAAGTACTGTTCTGACCTAGGGATAAAGAACAGATATTCCACTCCAGCCTATCCACAGGGAAATGGACAGGCCGAGGCTGTCAACAAAAGTCATAGTGGGTGGACTTAAGAAAGGCTGGATGATGCAAAGGGAAGATGGGTGGAGGAACTTCCGCATGTCCTCTGGGCGTATAGAACAACGCCTCGACGATCAACAGGGGAGACCCCATTTTTAATGACGTACGGAGTTAAGGCCGTGATCCCTGTTGAAACGGGCTTTCCAATGCTGAGAACCAGTACTTTCACCTCTGATGAAAATGACGAGCTGTTGAAGAAAAGTCTAGACTTGATAGACGAGCGACGAGAGAAGGCGATGGTTCAATTGGCATACTACCAGCACAAGCTGAAGCAGGGTTATGATGCGAATGTCAGACTAAGGCCGTTAGCTCCAGGAGATTTGGTGTTGAGGAAGGTCTTGGGAAATACCAAAAACCCAGCCTGGGGAAAGTTGGGGCCTAATTGGGAGGGGCCATATCGTATTACATCTGTAGCAGGGGTAGAGGCTTATTACTTAGAAGATTTGGATGAAAAAACTGTACCCCATCCCTGGAACGTAAGCAACCTGAAAAGGTATATTATTAACAAGTTATGTTTCACTTTCCTTTATGGTTTATCTTACTTCTGCAATATGTGCTTCTGAAATCAATGGAAGTATTAAACAGAAACTAAGTCATGTCAGGTCCTCGGACCACAACTTAGTGGAAATTAATACACTATCAATGGAAGTATTAAACAGAAACTAAGTCATGTCAGGTCCTCGAACCACAACTTAGTGGAAATTAATACACTATCAATGGAAGTATTAAACAGAAACTAAGTCATGTCAGGTCCTCGGACCACAACTTAGTGGAAATTAATATACTATCAATGAAAGTATTAAACAGAAACTAAGTCATGTCAGGTCCTCGGACCACAACTTAGTGGAAATTAATACACTATCAATGGAAGTATTAAACAGAAACTAAGTCATGTCAGGTCCTCGGACCACAACTTAGTGAAAATTAATGCACTGTGGCTTCAGTTGAAGTATTACACATAAGCTAAGGGATAACGAATTGTTTAGACGACAAACTTAGTTGAAATCAATGCCTTTTAAAGGGGGTCGGTGCAATTAGAAATATATATCAAAACAAATGCCATGAGCATCACTTAAAGCATTTCAAGGTGTTCAGTACCTCAATGGGTGAAATGTTAGAATGCTACCTTAGATATGGATATTTCTTAATGAATTTACAGTAAGCCTTTGTAGGGCTGTGGAGGTCACTGCTATAGTCTGTTTTGGTTCCCAATGAGTGTATATAAAGTTAAGTTTTTCCCTTATAATGTCAACTTTCATTCTTTTATAGTCCGAGATTATGTAAAAGAAAAAATAATAAAGAACATCCACGCAAGAAATTATACAAGTGACAGACGAAACCCCAATATCTCTTATAAACTTCGAAAAGGAATTACACATTGCAATTGGAAATGTCCTCAAAAAGGTTTTTTAAAAAAAAAGGAAGAAGAAAAGAAAAATGAAATGAAAAGGAAACTAAAGGGAAGTTGATTACAATTAACTATTGGTTTAATTTTATTTGGAGCTTATGTTATGGGGCTTTGCCAGCTGCCTCAGGAGGAACATCTTTCTCCTGCACCTTAGGAGCTTTTCCAATAGGTAAGGTGGTTGAGGCCAAGGCCTGTTCAAAACTTTGAGAGGCTGCTCCACCCTTGGGCCCTTCTGCCCCTTTATCCGAGGACATGTCTTTTGCTCCTTTAGGCACTTCAGGTTGCTCCTGCTGATCGATTGAGGGAGGAGCCTGAGTTTGAGCTTCCTTGGTTGGTTCAGCAGCGATAGAGGATGCCTCTCCTTGTTGAGTAGAAGGACTGGGGGCTCGAATAGCTGGGGGAAGATAAACATTCTCAGGCCTTCTCAGCTCTGATGAAGGTTCAACCCCAGCTCGGTTGAGAGCCTCTTGCCAGGTCAGAGCGCAGTACTCTCGGCACACAACGGGAACCTCAGCCCGGAAACTTATCCCTGTCTCAGCGACGCCCACGTCATAGCCATGTTGCTCGGCTGCGTCTCTTTCTTTTTCAATCTTGGCTTTTGCTTTTCAGCCTCAGCCTTGGCCTTTTCAGCTTGATCTTTGAGTCTCTGGGCTTCCTCCAATTGTTTCTGCAGAGTTAATATCTGTTCTGGGGAAGTTGCCAGCTGGGCATTAGCGTCGGCGCATGAGGCTTCCTTTGGTCCTCGGCTTGCCTTTGGGCTCCATCCAAAGCTGAGTCAGCACTTTTCCGAGCGTTTTCCTCGTCGGCTAACTTTTTCTTCAGCTGCGCAACGTTTTGTTCAGCAGCATTGAGTGTGTGCCACAGCTGCTATCCTTTTCTTCCTTTCAGCATCTATCTGATTGTAGCAGGAATTGGTTATCTCCTCCAGCTTGAAAGTGGCTTGAACGGCCTAGAAAGAAAGGAGTTAGAATACAATACGGGGGGTGGGGGGTGATGTGCATGATATCTATGATAAGGAACAATAATAATATAACAATAAGGGTTGTTATACCATGCCCAAGTTTCTCTTGGTATTCTGGAAGACCTCATTGCTCTTGATGGGCCCTCAGCTCGGCCATATCCTTGGGAAGAAGGAAGTGTTTCCTTTAAAGCCGAGGCGACGCGGGCACCCAATTCCGCCATTAAAGGTCCCATAGCGAGGCATCCTCCCTCAAAGGGCTCCCCACCGAGCATGGGAGCAGGGAAGCCAGGCCTCGAGTTCCGAGGACTGAGTGGTCATCGTGTTCGCTACTCGCTGAGTACCCGTGGCTAACTTTTTGCAACTCTTTGGTCCTCATCTTCACGGGTCGTACGAGACCTCCAGCGTCCACCACTTCTTGTCCTTTGGGCTCTCTCCTTCTCTTTGGATCGCTAGGTTCGGTCACAGGTGGCTGAGGTGGCCGAGGATGAGGAGGAGAGGAGGTGAGAAGGGTTGGGCTGAACTGGCTTCTCCACTACCACCCTGCTAGGTGGGCTTTAATTACATCCTTCAAGCTCTCTGGCTTTTCCTTTGGATGCCCATTTCTTCAGAGGTCACTCAGGAGATTGAGGGCTGGTTGAAAACGTCAACTCATCTGGCAGAGTCTGACAGTTATACAATCCCTTTGAAGTTTCTTCTTCTCTTTCTTCTGCTTCGTTTTCCTTTTCTTCTTTCGTCTTCCTCCTTCACTTCCCGAGGACGAGTGTGACGATGAAGCTCTGTGGGAGAGTGGCCTTGGGCAACGGGTTCCTGTGGAAAGGAACACCTTCAGGAATTGGAACGCACTCAGGAACAATGAATCCTTCAAAGGCTACACTGATACGGTGGAGCCGAGGATCTCTTGCCCTTATCACGCACTTGGGGAGCTTGAAAGGCTTGGAGATTGGTTTGTACTTGAGGATTATATGTGCTGCTCTCAGTTGGCCGTCAGATGGGTTCACATACACCTCGGATCGCAGGATTCTGTCTAAGCTCTCCCTGTTAATCAATCTGATATGAGGTTTAGTAGCGCGCTTGTCTGCAAAGTCATTAAAACATGGAAGGAAAACTTTATCAGAGATAAAAGTAACTTGAATTAAAAATATAATCTAATTTATAAGGGCGTATGTCCTAAGAACCCCACCTGGTTGTCCCTCTTCAGTCGGACAGGGTAAACCATCATGCCATTCCCCGGAAAAAATAAGGAAATCATCTTTCAAACCCTTGTTTGATGTAGGGAGGCACTGGATCAATCTTACTTCAGGGAACCTGGACTTAAGGTAATATCCCTGACCCTTCAAATGTTGATTATACACCAGTTCACATCGTGATGGGTCAGACCTAGATTAAACTTGGCATTTAGGACCTATACTCCCAAGCACCCTGATCATATTCGAGGCGCACTGTGTGGGAGATAATCTAAAGAACCTGAGGTAACTTCTAGTTAGACTACCCATCGGGATAGTCATCCCTCCCTCTATAAAAGCGATCATAGGGATGACCACTTCCCCTGTTTTCCTATCGTGTAACCACGTTTTTGTGGAGGCATATCTCATACCCACTGTTGGGGGAATCCTATACTTGGCTCTAAATGCTTCTATTTGCTCCTCGGAGTCAACTAGATACTTGAACCTACCCATTTCCTAACAGTTGTAAAGAAAAACTGACGAAGAGGATGGAAAACTAAGGAGGGTTAAGGAAACTTACAGGTTTGGAAAATGAGCTCCTCGGACAGGCTCCTAGTATTTATGAGAGCGTGGAGTGGTGAGAGAGAGACAGGTTCAATGAATATGCGCTGAGACGGTGTGATTTGTGTAACTGAAGAGAGTTTTGATTTGAAAGGCCCTTTATAAGGGCACAGAAATTGGGAGCGGGAAAAATCCCGCCCATAAATGCGGAGGATCCTCCACCGTTAGATTTGCATCATGTCGTTGCACGTGGGGGACAGGGAAGCCGTCATCATTTAATAATGGCGTGTTCCTGACGCCGAAACGTCAGGAGCGTGCCTTGGGCAGATAGAAAGGCGTTCTGAAGGCAAGGAAAGTCTACGAAATAGGTGAGAGCAAGATATCAAAATCTCCCTTTTTCCGAGATGACAAAAAGCGAGATTTTAAGGGGCTATTGTGGGGCTTGTTATCTAAAAAGATACAGGAATCACAAGAAATGGGCTTGGGGCCCAGCGGCCAGTCCGAGGACACTCACGTGTCCAGGATAGGTTAAAAGAATTATTGTGGGACTAGTATACGAAAAAGGGTGAAAGTCATATGTATAGTGGCACGGACACGTCCGAGGATGAAATTCACCTCGGATACTACAGTCCGAGGTGGATGTAACTATCATTTTATCCAGGGTACTCCGTAAAGTTGTATTAGAACTGGAAAGTGATATAGACCTAAGGAGGAATCGGGAAAGATAACAAATATCTTCCAAGGCTACTACCTCCACATTAAATGCTTTCCAGCTAACTCCTAGCCGCATTAATGTGGAGGTGATACCTGAACATAACCAAGCAGCTTTATGGCCACTGAGCAAAGTTCCGGTTGGTGCTGGATGGGACAGAAAGGAGTTCCCAGGATAGGAACTACACGTGTACGTGGAAATGGGTAAGGAACGTAGTATATAACATGGAAGCAGGAACATTAGAGGACTTTTGAAAAAAGAGAGAAGAACAATAGAACTCATAAAGAGGCTCACTGAAACCTAGCCGAGAGTCTTAATCATACAAACAGTTTGAAGTGTCTTTTATTACACCATAACTATAACATTTCCTATCAAGTAGAACTAGTTCTTGTACCTACACTCTAAAAATTTATTGTTTGGGCTTGCTGGGCTGAAAACTCATTCATATTCTGGGTCCAATCCATTTTGAGTCCCTACACTCTTAATATTGTACTAATACCAATTTTAAGAAAAAAGAGAGAGAAATACAAATCTTATGTTTCATTTTATGCTCTATTAAGTGACATGATTATTGCATAATTAAGTAAATTCAAACAAAGCGACATGATTGTTACATAATTAAGTAAATTCAAACAAATTGTAGTCTATAAAGTGAAAAAAAAAAAAAAAATTGTACAAGATGGATAAAGAGAGTGGGATCAAACCAAAACAAGCACGGCTTTAAGTGATGACTCATGGGTCATGAAGTGAGTAATTGGAGTAGAGCCATCGATTCGAACAGTCCACATCGTCCTCCGAAACCAAAATACGCTCTCCTTCACACTCGCAGTTTCCACTTGCAGACTTACTTCCTCACTCTGCGCAGGAGCTCGTGGAATTTTCTCTCACTTTTTCTATATATTTTTTTATATTTATTTCTCTCCTTCCAAAACAACAAAGCCATCAACAACATTGAATACCCCTGAACAAATACAATGTTAATTCTCAGAGCCGCGTTTCTCAGTCCAGGTACAATCATAACGCTCCCTAATCATGCAATTTCTCTCTCTCTCTCTCTCTCTCTCTTGTCAAAAATGACACATCAAGATTTCTGTGAGGTTCAATTAATTAACTGGTTAATAACTTGAATGGTCTTAATCATTGCAGTTCCACAACCCACGACTTTTTCTGCTACTTCTTTTCTTTGTTTTGCAGTTGCTTTAAACTGGCTATGATCCCTATACGTTCATTTGCGACTCTCTTTGGGATATATGGCAACAATCTAAAGTCCAAAAGCATTGATAAACCTTGTGAGTTTTAGCAAGAAAAACAAACATAAATACCAATAACCAAACTAGTTCAATCTGGTTCTTATCTAAGTTTTCTCTCTAGCGAGGAAGTCTTTTTGGGCCCATTTGTTAATTATGGGTGATAAGGGAGATACAACCAAGAAGCAACTACAACAACCACCACAGCATCCACAACAAAAGCAAATTTCAACTTCTCCCAAAGACCCCCTTGAGGAATCGACAGAGTCAAGGCCACACCATCACCAACAGTCCCCTCCGGTCGTTGTTGCTAAAGGAGCTTCTCCCTTCATCTCTGTCCCTCTTTATGTTCCAAGTGGTGCTACATCATCACCATTTGAGCAACAATTTGAGGCTGTGAATCCAAAGAGACCTAGGTATACGGGGCAATGGAAGCTTCTACCTTCTCCAACTTCACAACAAAAACAGACCCAGTTGGCTATGCTAAGCTCCGAATCAAGCCCATCACCGACCACACACGCAACCAACCCACAAACCCAGCAACACCACACAACAGCCGCTTCCTCTTCAGACACAGCCTCATCGCCATCTCACTCTCCTATGCCTTCTATGTCTGCTGCCTCTGGCCAAGACACAGACAAGGTAGAGGGAGAGCAAGCTCATCATCAATTCAGAAAAGGAAAATATGTGAGCCCAGTTTGGAAACCAAACGAGATGTTGTGGTTGGCTAGAGCTTGGAGGACTCAATACCAAGGTGGATCTGATATAGGGTCTGGCTCATCTTCAAGAGCAGAGCAATTAGAGAGTGGTCAAAGTAGAGGTAAAACTAGAGCAGATAAAGATAAAGAAGTAGCTGATTTTCTTCAAAGACATGGGGTCAATAGGGATGCTAAAACTGCTGGGACTAAGTGGGACAATATGTTGGGGGAGTTCAGGAAGGTGTACGAGTGGGAAAGAGGGGGTGAGAGAGAGCAAGTTGGAAAGAGTTACTTTAGGCTCTCTCCTTATGAAAGGAAGCTCCATCGATTGCCAGCTTCGTTTGATGAAGAAGTTTTTGAAGAGCTTTCACAGTTCATGGGTTCTAGAATGAGATCATCTCAAAGTAGAGGAAGCTTAGGAATTGTAGCTGGGGATGATAGTCGAACAGTTCCCACTGGGACAAGAGCTTTGCCTCCACCTCCTCCATTAAAAGAAGATGAACTCCCTCTCTCAGGTTTGCATTTACGATAGAAAAATCAAGTATAAATTTCCATTGTGCGTGTGCGTGTTTCCAGGATTATTATGCGCTTTGTCAATGAAAACTTAGGTTCTACAGTTATACTTCAAAGTTCAAAATAAAGCTGTTTTGTTATCTGTGCAGCTCGGGCAAAACAATTGGTTATGACCAGTGGTAATGAACCTTTATTCCATTGTACCAGAGGGACCTTACTAGGGTTTGAGTCTCCTCTAGACATTGTAGGCGCTTCATCTTCTTCATTATCTAAAGAGCTCCGTCGAATTGGAAAGATACGAATGACATGGGAAGAATCAGTGAGCTTATGGGCTGAAGAAGGTGAGCACCATAGAGGAAGGGTGAGGCTCCAAGGTTCAAGCTTTTTAAATGCAGATGAGCTTACTTTCTTTGACGATTCCACGGTCCCTTGCAACATGGAAACCTTTGAAGATGGGCCTCTTAAAGGCTTCTCTGTAGATAGATTCGTTTCTGGACAACAAGTCAAAGTTTTTGGCAGGAGGAAAGCTTCCTCTACAGCTTCTTCTGGTACAAATAAAATTTGTTATTAGTCAAATATTATTCCTCTTTTACTGTTTTACATCATCTAGGAATCTATCTAATCTCTCACTCATACCAGGCTTCACTGAGAGAGTCCAGCTTCCTGTCACTGAACCCTCTATCAGATGTAAGTGGAATTTAATTTCTTAACTTGCTATATGTTCAACTTCCCAATATATATATATATATATATATATATTTTTTTTTTTTTTTTTTTGATGAACAACTTCCCAATATTTTAGTCTTAAGCGTTAGTATCATGTTATTAGATATGGCTAAAAAAAGAGTAATACTAGGGATTATTCAAATGTTATCACATCAACTATACAAATTCATGTTTTGTTTAACATAAGAAATAATTTAAACATTTATTCAATATGTTATATTGAAGGATATCAATCCCATCTGTTGTCCCATCAAAACTGTAAACATTAGCACTTTCTTTGAGGAATTGGTGAGACTCTTTTGTAAGTCTAGTAGGTCGCATTCATTGGGG